>CAMRHE010000005.1:9775000-9810000 GCA_947044405.1 Leptodactylus fallax | reverse complement strand
AGATAGATATATATATATGTATCTTAATATATCTATGTATATATCCAATATGTGTGTTATCTATTATCACATATATAATATCTGATATTAATATATATTATATATATATCTTATATTATCACATATCTAATCTAATATATTATATGTTATTCATAGATATTATATAGATAGATCACATGTTATCTATCTCATAGATATATATATATATCACACATATATATCTATTATATAGTAAATATCTGATTATAAGATAATCTATAAATATATATATATATATATATGTGTGTTAGTATCTATTAATATCACATATAACATATCTATTATATATGATATATATATATCTTATATTAATAGTATATGTAATATCTATCATATCTATATATATTATATATATATATATATATATCTATATGTATGTGTGTCTCTTAGATATATAGATATATATATATATCTATCTGTTAGATAGATATCTATCTATCTTATATAATATATATATATTATATCTGTTCTATCTATGTTTATATATCTATCATAATATATGTGTTAATATATATGTGTTATATATATATTATATCTATCTATAACATAATATCTATCTATGAACTTATAAATATATATACGTTTACATATATAAAATCTATCTATAACACAGATATATATTATATATGTTATAATATATATATATTCCACCAGAAATGTCCTGTTTCCATATACTAACCTTGGTTCTCTGCCCTTCATGTCATTCTGATGCAGCAATGTAAATTTAACTACACACAATATCCTGTGTGTGAACACCGTCTCTTATAGATGTTTTTAGGAGTGATCGTGACACATTTGAGCTACAGTTCTTATACTGTATATGACGACAAGTAGCTAGTATATGTCAACAGTTACCTATCAATGGTGGTCCATAGAATAATGGAGCCTGAGAACTATTTAAGGACAAAGAATCTTTCATCCATTTTTCCTGCCCAGTGATACTCATGTCCACCTGCTGTGAAAGAAACAACTACACAACCCCACCAACTTGAATACAGCCATGTAATAGTGTCCTGCACAGGAGGTAACCAGAAGGGTCATTGTGAGGAGAAATGGATAATAGGACATTTATTAAGTGATTTCACTAGTATTTCTCAGAAAATCCTTTTAATATAATATTAGAATTGATTAGTAAGTGAGAACCTATCCTTGGGACAGCTCATCAACTTAAGATCAGCAGGGGTCCGACACCTGGGACTCCCAAGAATTAGCTCTTATAAAGTGGCAGCAGCACACCCAGAGTGCCACTTACATTTTACACACCATGGTCCTCTCGTGTCCAGTTCACAGCTTAGTCCCATTCAAGTGAATAGGCAGAGCTGCAACATCAAGCATAGCTGCTATGCAAAAGTACAGCACTGTGCTTGGTAAGTAGTGAAGAGGCCTCAACACTCACTCAAATGATGTGATCTCTTCAAACAGCTGATCGGCAGGGGACCCAGGTGTCACCAAATGAAGATCTTTTCTGATCTTCAACAAATTCTTAACATAGATCATCAATTATTACGCCTCAAATGAAAAAACCCTTTTAAATAACATTACTGCACATGGACAGAACATCACTACTCCCAAATTTTGGAAAGGTCTCTTCTCTTCCACTGCAGAATTAGGAGTTAAAGGTAAGCTTTCGACATTGACATCACAGCAAAATGTTTAACATTTTCATCACTGGGCGTCCACGTGTTGAAACCCCAAAAATCACTACAAAGAAGGGGCAGAAGTGCTCACCTGAGTTGTGCCCCTTCAGCTTTCATTGGCTCTGTGGTATACAGATCCATCGACTTTCATGAGGCCATACGCTGCACTCTCAGATCTCTTAGAAGAGCTGTTGAAAGGTCAGGATCTCTACCCCTTCAATTTAAAGATCAGTGGGGGCTTGAGCACCCAGACACCACCTATCAAACCTTCTGACATGTCACTATGACTAAGGTTTTATCAAAGTTTACTGAGCTATCTACAGGTACAGACGAGTTAAACATTGCAACGACCTGGGAGACTTCTAGAAGATCAATGGCAAAACTGCCGAATTCACATGAAGCGTCTGTCAAAATCTGCACAATGCGTAACTCAGTCAGGATAACATAATGTAAGTAAGTGACTTATTACCTGAGATAGCCAGCAGCATTTTCCTTCGTGCACCAAATGTTGTTATGCCAAGTTCCTTTAAGTCCTGATCGGTCAATGTGAGGAACGTCTGTAGATCAATCTAGAGAGCGCAAAGAAAGTTATTGTGGTTACTGAACGGAATAAATCATTACTATGCTATTATATCTTGTTTTGTGCTCTTACGGTAAGCTCTACATAGATGGGCAGTAATCACAGGGATTTGGTACAATCTATCCGGATAAAAAAAAACCCTATATAATAGGACAGAATCCTGAGAAAATTGCATTTGGTTCTGTGTCAGACCTGGCAAGATGGCTAAGCAAAACCAGAGCACGTTTGGGGTTACATGCCTTACCGATAATGAAAACAATGACATTATATAGTATAGTCATACCTAAAGGTATGCACTATACTAAATAATCAGATGCCTGCACCAGGCACACCCAATAAAGCTCCCATCTAGTGCGGCCAAGGAAGTAATTTGTCTCCTGGTTAACACCGTAGATTAACATCCAACAAAGGTTTAGATACATGAAACATGTCATTTTCAAGTCTAACAAAACCAAATTTCTTCTTGGAAAAATCTACAAGATTTGGTCAAATCACGTCTATTATGTTAAAGACTGGAGGTATGTAGGCTGTGGTTTCAAAACCAAACAGAGACTCTCTTCTTGTTAAAAAGTAATATCCTTGATCTGCCCAAAATATTTCTGAGGTTTATTTCAAGCAAAACCTTTGTCCAAGTCCAGGTGTGATTTCTACCAAGGAGCGGGCACAAAGTACATAGGAAGAAATTGACATTTCTTAAAAGCGGTAATACAAATTGCCAACAATAATTGCTAAATATCACAATTTTGTTCTCTAGGGAGATCCCGGCTAATCATAGGACTATGGTTTGGCTTTAACCAATAGGGTGTTCCTGAGCGAGGGTAAAACCCCAAACCAAAAAGGTCAAAATGTCTTCGCAGAGCTATGAACAGCAATAATTTCTAATAACTAAATTTTACAACACAAGTAATTATTATCTGGTATTATTACAACGGGGGCAAATATGTTACCGCTGTACTCAGAAACCAAGTGTTAGGTTAAATGCCTGAATAACTTCAGTACAAGTTTGCAGTATGGCCATATTCACACCGCACAAATTATTTTCCGCTTTGTTTCAATGGGAATCAGCACTGACATCCTTACAGACATAGGCTTTGATATCAGTATACAACAGCAGATTAGATGCAGAAACAGTGGCGGACTACTACATGCAGATTAACAGCACAACAAATTGACTCTCTGGTTTCTGAAGTGGATATGCAATCACAGATTTCTGCCATGAAATCTAACTGAAAAATCTGCTGTGCGCACAAAGCCTTACCTTACGCATGTGTTCACACTTAACCGATCTCCAGTTTGGTAAGGACTTAAATATCCCATGGCTATCCATACAACACTATCACAACATGCTAATGAAAGGATGCATTCCCCCCTCCCCTCACTGGTTTGTACACATAGACATAGTTTAGGTAGCATATCACTTTGTGACAACATATCACAAAATCAAGAATTTAGAAAAGCTGTTTAATTTGTGGTGCACATATCTAGGTATGTCTAAGCGTGAGGACAGGTAAGGAAGGACACATTTGTACATTCTCTTTTATACTTGTAGGAGGTTCCTGCTA
Source organism: Leptodactylus fallax (assembly GCA_947044405.1). Taxonomy (NCBI): domain Eukaryota; kingdom Metazoa; phylum Chordata; class Amphibia; order Anura; family Leptodactylidae; genus Leptodactylus; species Leptodactylus fallax. The sequence continues at coordinate 9,806,182 of CAMRHE010000005.1, read as the reverse complement.
CACATTTATTAATAACCATTACTCATTCAAAAGTCAAAGTTGTGCAATAAATTTGTGATTTTTTTTTTTTTTTGTTTTTGGATAATAATAAAATACAGGTTCTGCTTCCAGGTGGAGAGTACCCCACAGAAAACCTGGAAGTCGGTACATTCCTGGATCCCTCTACATTGGACACAGAGGAGGATATGCACAAAAAGTGTAAAACTCTAGAACTGTCTGGTCTCCGTACATAGCAAACTACTGTGACACAGAAAGTAAGTACAACTGATATTAGATGCAGTAAAGATGGAGTGTGTCGAGTTTTGGTTTTTCAGTTCACATCATGTAATATGGGTTTTAGGTAGGTAACAATGTTTGCTAAGCTATATACAAGACAGTTCCAATTGTATTGCTATGTTAAAGCAAGATAATTGCCAATGTAATAGTATTCCGACATAAAAGATAGATAGATAGAGATAGATAGATAGAGAGAAGATAATATAATATATATATATATATATATACTATCTATCTTTTATTATATAATCTTTTAACTTAATGTCCTGAAAAGAAAAAAAAAAAAAATAAAGACTCCCGCTGAGGTCAGGAAGGATGACGAAGCTTATATCCAGATCTAATGCCAGAAACCAGCTAAACTTTCCACACGCTCTACATAAACATTTCACATTGGGTTGAAGTGAAGCGAGTGTCTTCATAATAGCAACAAGTAAAGACTGCAATATTCATGAGCCATAAACGCTAACGGTATCACTACCCTAGGGAACTAAAGTGAGGGGGTCACCCCCAGGCTGATGTTCACATGATCTAACTTTAAGTAAACACACTGACCTCTTGTTGCTGGAAGATATCGGTATACTTCCCCAGTCCAAGCTTGCTGAACAGTTCCGGGAGATCAGAACCTTTGAATGAACTATTCAGATTACATCCATTGCTTCCAGTTAGAGAGGAGATGCAGTCCATGTAGTTGCTGCTGCTCAGATAGTGTTCTGCTGTGAAGTATGGGAAAGGAAAAAGGAGGTTAATACAGGTTCAAGTAACCATCAATAAAAACTATAACATGGTAAGTTTACATTTTATCGAAATGCAAACTATACAGACAATACAAAGGCAGAAAATTGAAAGATTTCAGCATAGCCAAAAGGAACAATTTGAATAGGCCTTCATGAGCCCGCCACAACCCACTGGCAGCCAACTGTAAACTTTCCATTAGGCAGCAAATCCTAAACCTTTACCATGGCTTCAGCTGCAATGTTATATTAGGTTCACACTATCTTTCAGCTCTCCGTTGTTCAGTGTCCACATGGTGAAAGTCTGCTAAAAAAAAGCAGTTATCCGTGGGACTGTGTTTAGAATGGGGTCTGTCAGGTGTACGTTGGGATTTCCAACGGTTTTATACTGATTCTGGCAGACAAAAAAGTCCCCCATGCAGGGCATTTTTCTCCACCGATTTAGACGAATTCTGCTGTGGAGTCTCATACTGAGACTTCAACATAGATGTGAACCTAGCCTAAGTCAAGTAATATTTTTGTAAAGCTGATCAGTCAGCTCAACATGCTGTATGTAAGCCATATATGCATGTATATATACACACAACATCCTAGGTGGGGGAGGGTGGCTCTATACTCATGAATACACCAGACTCAAACTGTATGTCTAGTGAATTCTTTTAATGCTCTTAGTAACCAAAAGGCACAACGTTGAATCTGTAGCTGTAATGGGCTGCTGGACAAAGGGCAGCGTTTTAAGTGGACAGATCTGCTTTAAACAATATAAAGCACTGTTACTCGGAGACTATATGGCACTTACATGTATTTTCACGTTCACTATGTGATAGATTTAAGTGTACTTCCAGTTATAAATAAATTTGCATAAATTAATAGTAAAGGTGAATATAAGAAACTTTGTAATATATCTTATTAAAGAAATCCATTTCCTTCTGCTCCTATCAAGGTGAGTTACTTTCTATGTACAAGTCTATGAAGAAGGGAGGGGGAGGATGTACATCAAATAATTGCTGCTGCTACTCAGAGTGAGGGATGGCTCTTTTGACACGGTTATAGATCCTAGACAAGACTATCAGGCAATAAGTCAATTAACCAGTCAGCAGCAGCCTCCCCCTCCCCTCTCCATAGCCTTGTGAGAGTTGGATCAGACGAGAAGCATGATTGAATAGGAGGAGGAAAACAGTTTAATAAAGAAGATAAGAAAACAGATTTCTTTAAGTATTACTACAACTTTTTGGTTTATATCCACCTGTGCTATTCATTTATGAAAAGTTGCATATGGCTGCCAGAATGCTTTAGCACCGTATAAAACTGGTATTTAGTACATGCAAGTGATTATTATGTAGGTGGAATTATGTAAGTATTACTTTTAATTTTCACCTTCTCAAAAGCAATAGATATTTGGATGCAGGCCTCCGTATGGTTTGAGTCCAGGGGCCTCCAGAGATCATGATTTGCTCCTAGTCTACAGAACATACAGTGTCTACACTAATGTCAAAGCTAGAAGTTACACACCCTGCAATGTAAAGGCAGAGTCAATGAATCCAATTATTATACAATATTAATCATATGCACAATCCATATTCTAGGAAACAGATGTCTTAAACACTATAGAGACTGTGGATATGTTAACTAGCGCATTCCATGTCAGCAGCCTCGGAGGGGTTATATGGATATGTAAAAGAAAATACTCGCAGGTGATGCTTAATATTCTGAATGAGTTATAGCAGGGGTTTATTAACTCTTACAACATAGAGCTAGACTTCTGAGGACAACTTTGGAAAAGGACGTAGTTTCACATAAACCTGAACACCTGAAATCCCTTCTTACAAATAGGGAATGCATCAGCATTGGTGAATCTTAATAGTGCCAAGTCGTAGAATCCTACCATACAGGGAGTGACAGTCAGGTATAAGTCTGGCATCTCTCATATTTCCTGGGGCTGCAACTGTAACATCCTCTTCCTCTGCTTAAAGTCACCCTTCACTTTTGTATCACTTTTCACTATATACTCACTGGGCACGCATATATAGTTCTTAACAAATGCTTACCAGATTTATTCTGCTTCCTCTTAGGACTTCCAATGGATGAGGAGTAGTCATTATGAGATGAGTCAATTCCGTTCCGGTCCCTCCAGTTATCAGAGTCGCTTCCATTTCCTAGTTGTTCGCGACTGTTTGACCGCGAGAGAGACATTGAGGGTGCCTGAAACACAGACCATTCAGCATGAACTTCATATCTAGCAAACATGTTGATCTACAAGGATGATCCCACAATTTCAGAGGTTTCAAAACTTACTTCCCTGGGTGGTATTTGGTCCCAACCTCTGGTTTCTAAACTGACCCTGGGTTACGTGATCTGAACCAGCACCTCTTCTGCGTTCACAAGCAGTTACCTGTACTATACTGGCCAGAAGAATAAAGTGATTGGAATAGTAAAGCCGACCCCATAGTATAGACAACTACTTGGGAACGCAGAGGAGGGAGGAGGAGATGCGATTGTTGGTTCCGCACATGTAACTCAGGGTCGGAACCGTCTCAGAAACTCAATGTTTAGACCAAGTACAACCCCAGGGAAATAAGTTTTTAAACAGCTGCCGGATAACCCCTTTAATATAAAAGCAGTGACACAGATTTATGAAACACTGGCCTGAAGTACGGGATATACAGTCATATGAAAAAGTTTGGGCACCCCTATTAATCTTAATCATTTTTAGTTCTAAATATTTGGGTGTTTGCAACAGCCATTTCAATTTGATATAGCTAATAACTGATGGACACAGTAATATTTCAGGATTGAAATGAGGTTTATTGTACTAACAGAAAATGTGCAATATGCATTAAACCAAAATTTGACCGGTGCAAAAGTATGGGCACCTCAACAGAAAAGTGACATTAATATTTAGTAGACCCTCCTTTTGCAAAAATAACAGCCTCTAGTCGCTTCCTGTAGCTTTTAATCAGTTCCTGGATCCTGGAGGAAGGTATTTTTGACCGTTCCTCTTTACAAAACAATTCCAGTTCAGTTAAGTTTGATGGTCGCCGAGCATGGACAGCCCGCTTCAAATTATCCCACAGATGTTCAATGATATTCAGGTCTGGGGACTGGGATGGCCATTCCAGAACATTGTAATTGTTCCTCTGCATGAATGCCTGAGTAGATTTGGAGCTGTGTTTGGATCATTGTCTTGCTGAAATATCCATCCCCGGCGTAACTTCAAATTCGTCACTGATTCTTGTACATTATTCTCAAGAATCTGCTGATACTGAGTTGAATCCATGCGACCCTCAACTTTAACAAGATTCCCGGTGCCGGCATTGGCCACACAGCCCCAAAGCATGATGGAACCTCCACCAAATTTTACAGTGGGTAGCAAGTTTTTTTCTTGGAATGCTGTGTTTTTTTGACGCCATGCATAACGCCTTTTGGTATGACCAAACGACTCAATCTTTGTTTCATCAGTTCACAGGACCTTCTTCCAAAATGAAGCTGGCTTGTCCAAATGTGCTTTTGCATACCTCAGGCAACTCTGTTTGTGGCGTGCTTTCAGAAACGGCTTCTTTCGCATCACTCTCCCATACAGCTTCTCCTTGTGCAAAGTGCGCTGTATTGTTGACCGATGCACAGTGACACCATCTGCGGCAAGATGATGCTGCAGCTCTTTGGAGGTGGTCTGTGGATTGTCCTTGACTGTTCTCACCATTCTTCTTCTCTGCCTTTCTGATATTTTTCTTGGCCTGCCACTTCTGGGCTTAACAAGAACTGTCCCTGTGGTCTTCCATTTCCTTACTATGTTCCTCACAGTGGAAACTGACAGGTTAAATCTCTGAGACAACTTTTTGTATCCTTCCCCTGAACAACTATGTTGAACAATCTTTGTTTTCAGATCATTTGAGAGTTGTTTTGAGGAGCCCATGATGCCACTCTTCAGAGGAGATTCAAATAGGAGAACAACTTGCAATTGGCCGCCTTAAATACCTTTTCTCATGATTGGATACACCTGGCTATGAACTTCAAAGCTCAGTGAGGTTACAAAACCAATTTTGTGCTTCAGTAAGTCAGTAAAAAGTAGTTAGGAGTATTCAAATCAATAAAATGATAAGGGTCCCCAAATTTTTGCACCGGTCAAACTTTGGTTTAATGCATATTGCACATTTTCTGTTAGTACAATAAACCTCATTTCAATCCTGAAATATTACTGTGTCCATCAGTTATTAGATATATCAAATTGAAATGGCTGTTGCAAACACCAAAATATTTAGAACTAAAAATGATTAAGGGTGGGTTCACACCTGCGCTTGGTGTCCGTCCGTCGCCAATCCAGTGAAAATCTCGGCGAACTGGATTGGCGTCGGATACAGACCGGTCAGCGGCGCATTGGTTAAAAACCCATTCATTTGAATGGGTTTTTAAAGCAGTGCGCGGGTGTGCGCTTACACCCTCTGCGCTGCGAATCTTTTTTTCTCGTCGGAAACAAAGTCGGACACGCAGGACTTCGTGTCCGACGAAAAAAAAAAGGATTCGCAGCGCAGAGGGTGTAAGCGCACACCCGCGCACTGCTTTAAAAACCCATTCAAATGAATGGGTTTTTAACCAATGCGCCGCTGACCGGTCTGTATCCGACGCCAATCCAGTTCGCCGACATTTTCACTGGATTGGCGACGGACGGACAGCAAGCGCAGGTGTGAACGAAGCATAAGATTAATAGGGGTGTCCAAACTTTTTCATATGACTGTACATGCATTCTTGCTATATTAGGGTCATGTTCATATTAGCTGTGTGTGCACTGTACACAACTGTGAATGAACATGCATTTTGTACATGAAGAAATAATGTGTTGCATGTACTTGATATGAATCCATATGCACGTACGACAATGTAATGGATATCTTCACAGGTTAAATACATGACTTTTTTTTTTTATCAGCCTATCATTTGTTATATATAGCATTAGTTATAAGAAATTTACATCAGTCTTAATACATTTCCTCTACCGTGTCAAAATTTTGCCACATTTTGGAAACATTGTGTCACACGAGCCCCTTTTTTTTTTTCTTCGTAGTGGATGATTTCGGCAGTTACATTAACCTATTACTGTAGTACAGGTAGGAGGATGTGAACAATTGCAATTTTTCTCTGTTTAGCGCCAGACATAAAAATCGACTTGACTCCAATATCTGACCCATTATGGATTATGTGCCAAAAATAAGAATTACAGAATCACATCCTGGCTACCGAGATTGATCTTTGTACATATGGGAGCAGGAGGAACTTTATTGCAGCTAGGATATTAGCATGACTTAGATTTTCCATGCACACCATAGCAGAAACTACATCTACTCATGGAACACTGACAATGTCACCACCAAAGCCAAGACAATAAAAAAATAATAAAGTCTGGCAGAAGGACGCTGCAAGTACTAAACCCTGACTTAAAAGAGATACCTCATATGTCGTACTCATGGTCGGCTTGTAAGACACATGGTTGGCTCGTCTCAGTTCTTTAATGGTTTCTGCCGGCATAGATTTGGAGAAGCCCAGTCCGCTCCAGGTGTTTGTTGGCGTTCTCACTTCTGTTACTACTGGTTTCTTCAACATTGCTGAGATGAAGAGGGAACAGGGTTTTATTAAGGCAACCTTTTCCAAGTAATCGCAAATATTCTGCTACGTATATAATGTAGATTCATGTACAGCGCACACCTTTTTCAATGGACAAACAAGGGGACCGCCATTCTTTGGGTAGGACCTGCATATATTGTACATTTACTGCACATCTTAAGAGCATTCCGTCAATGTATCGGATGTTAATACCCCTTTAAAAGGAGGTAGTTTTGAACTACATCCATTCATGTAGCTGAAGATAAACAATCTATAGTACATTCATATGTTCCTATACAGGGCTGGCGTTACAGGTGAGTAACCAGACCCATCATGCAGGGCACCATTTCCTTGTGGGCCTGGCAAATGCCACCAATGCTAATAACAATTGTACAACAGCTTTCTTCAGACAATGTATAGCACTATCACTATAAATTATAAGGTCCTGAACCAAAGGTAGCGCATACCTTTTGTTGCTAACAACTTCTTTTGTTCATAGTCATAGGCCTGTAGATAGAAGCCAACATAAAAAAAAAATAAATAAATAAATAAAATTACAAAAGAAATACATGTTATAACCATTCATTCATAGTGGTCTCTGTAAAACTAGTCACAAATACATATACCTTAAATGGTATATATTAAAAGGTTCAAAAATACAGCAGTTCTCCATTCTAGCTCACCAAGGGTCCCAAAGCAGGGGACCCACTCCTATGATATCCATATGACCCAATAGGAGGTATGGATAGCGTCATGGGTGGATTTGGCATTCCAAGGGCCATCCTAATCTAAATTTTTAGCCCATGCCCTTTCCATACACAAATCCCATTTGCAGGTCAACTAATCTGGCTAAAGTAGTGCAACGTGCTGCGCTCCTTTGTCCAGTAAAACGCTAGGTTCCGCAGGACTGCTGCGACTCCTTTACTGGGCACCCACACAGTATACTGCCCCCTTTATTGGTCCCTAATTCTCCTAATACGTTATAATTATGCAATATATAGCAGTTTCGCTCCAGTACACCATGTCCATACAGAAAGCTAACATAATGTGCTTTAGAATTCACTGTGGAATCAATATACAGGATTACTGCAGAATGCTACTGGAAAAATAAGTCACTTCAAAGCTTCATTCAAATTAGCTGTACTCTTTTAAATGTCAGGATTTGCTGCCATAAAACTTCATTACGCAACAAATTAAAAGCTGCAGAAAATAGTCTTCTTTCTGTGCTGACTGCTATTACCAGCCAAGGGCGCTCAAGTATATTCCTATAATAGATCTTCTGGAAAGAAGTTCTGCCTTCTAAGCACTTCTGGAGCTGACTATTATTGATCTCGGTTTATCCTCATCAGAAGTATTGAGCCGCTCTTGTGGTTTTCAAGTAATCGTCATCTCATGGATACAAATTCTAAGTATCTAAGTGAAGACACTAGATGCCCACCCTGCCATATGGTTAGTGACCCAAAAACACAATAAAACTAAAACTAGAAAACCACTATACTCCATCTTCCATACACCCTATCAAATCATAATAGGCTGGATTTACATGGCAATAATATCATATCAGACATGCCAAATTACAGCCAACAATTCCATACCGGTCATGAGTCAAGGGTCTAATACCAGCCGTACAGTCACTGATCTAGTAGCATGATAGGGATGTATTACGTTGTAAGTTTACACCCATGATTTATAGTTTGAATCTAATTTGCTTAATGGAAAAAGTGCCACAAGAGCGGTCCCATTCTCGGCAAGTGCTGTAGGTTTTGCCCGCAAGCTCTGCTTGCCCCTGTACCCTAGTAGTGCCACCATTACATACATAACCGCTGACCTCATTGAAATTCCACGCATGTGATGTTCATTTTCAGGCCCTGGTGTGAGCAATGGCCTTAAAGACAGACATTCTGTGAATGCTTTTGCAAATGTTATCAATATAGAGATTTCATTAAGGACATTAGAGGTGACATTAGATAGTCCGGCACTGTCTATCAGGACACCGGGGAAGTTGTTAGGCATAGCTTGCAAACTGGAGCACTTGCCAGGAATAGGACCGCCCTTGATGCACTTCCAATCAAAATTTGCACAGAAATTCTCTAGGCACAAAAATGGTATCTGTAGACATGTTGGGAAGTGCTCTACCAAGCGTTTTATGACTAATAGGGCTAAAGCATCAGACAGGCTAACTTTTTAAAAACTGGACCTACTGTACACAGCAGAAGACTCCTGTGCTCTTCAATATTTCATCATAGAACACCCCCCTTATATCTCTAGCAAACCAATAATAAACTATAAGACCGAAAGTTTATCTCAGTCCCTTACATTCAGTCTGATAGTAAGTATTCAGAGGTAAGCAGATATTAAAGAGGTGGCCCAGTATACACTATACAAGGACAAGAAACACATAGGCCCAGTAGATAATGTGAAGCATTTGCCTCTTTTAGAAGAGTCTCCCCTACAGTATTGCCAGATGTGAGCTCAGATTATATTGCAGCGATTACCTGCATATTGCTGTAAGATGACTGTGAAGTAAGTCGTACCCTTTCTGAATTCTGTTGTGCGGCCCTTTCGGCTGCTCGTTCACTTCCGGGGGCCTTCTTGTCAGTGACAGGACCTTCAGAGGAGCTCATCTCTGAATCAGACAGTAACCGTTCTGTACTACTATAACAGAAGGAAAAACATTTCTGCAAACAAGGTTCACGCGTTCAGTAAGCGTCTCTAAAACTTCCTGAGCGAGGACTTACTGTAAGTGAGAATTCTTTGTGCCCTGCAATAATTCCACCGTCTGCCTCTTTGGACAAGGGACTTTGGCCGAGCTCAGCATTTGTTTGAGATCATTAGTATTTGCTGAATGTGATGGACTTCTTGGCATTCCTACTTCTACAAATGCATCATTACATCCTGGAAAGCAATGAAAAAAATTGATGAAATAAAACAAAGAAAGCAAATCGATAGTTCAGTTTGTATAAGAAACTTGGTAGCATTTTATTTTTGCTAAATATATTATAATGTCCTCTTATTGCTCTCCTCCTACTTGCTAAACTGCTCGTTTCACAGCCAATCCTCAGTGAAGACTGGCTGCAGATCATAGAAGGCTATGGAGAGTGGAGGGGGAGGAGGTATAGAAGCAGAGTAACAGATATCACTGAAATAGATGTAGATACAGTAAGATATCCATCTCACCAGAGGTTCATTTATGTCTAGACTGCTCAGTACTCATAAAAGATACTGGAAAACTGGCATAAAAATGCCGAATACTTACTGTTATCTTAGGCAGCATATCCCTAGGTCTGTTTCTCAACTGACTATGCTCCATCCCCCTACTTCCAGAGACTTCTATGTAACCTGATCTGTCAGAGTTCTAAGCCCACTTCCATTAAGACAGATCTGAGCAGTGAACTGAGCAGTTTTGCAGGTAGGGGAGGGCTGATAAGAGGAGAGAGAACAATTTTCTTCTAGTAAATTACATAAAAAAATTAATTGTATTCACCTTTCAAAAACAATTTGAAATGAATGAAATAAAAGAGATTGGACTACGCTCTCACCTTCTGAATCAGACTTTGGGTTTGCTTGATCCGGTGAGCTGCGGTTGTTTGACTGTCTAGAGGATTCAGGTAGGTGAGAGTTCATCACCTTGTCTCCTAGAGATGATGTAGATATTGTGCCATATTTCATGTTTGTTGACTGTAACATTGAAGGCTGTATTAGAAAACTTCAATGCAAGTGTATAAAAAATAATGCGAATAATACCAGTAAGATAAAAATAATACTCTTACTATCAAACACTAAATGGAGAAACACAATAGTACAAAGCTTAAACACTTTCTGCTCCAGTAGCCGTAACAAAGTTAGTGGCTGGCATCATAAAGACAACCCATTATTAAATAGAAGGTGGTCTAATAATCCAGTTCATTCTCTAACCCACTGTGATCAGAAGACTGTATTAGGTATGGCCATGTAATAGATGAATAGCCCCGGCCACCCCACAGTAAATGCCACTCTTTGTGAATGGCTGTTCTCCACCTAGTAGAGGGGTACCCATCTCTATGATGTCCATACACCAAAAGAGGGCACCTGGAAGGATGTTCTGTTCATGAGCCAACTCCTTGAAGTAAAACGTTTTTGGTTTGGATTCTGATTTTTTTTTTTTTTTTTTAAAAGCACAATTCTCTTTAGCTGCAGAGTTATAGTGTTGTTCAGACAGTCTGCCTTAATATAATCAAGGCTGCAGTATAAAGTACAGCACAAGCCACTTGAATACGACAAGATGATTTGATTTCTTCAGTTTCTAGACTATGTCTACATTCACAAAACGGCTGTGAAAAATGCCAATTTTTCAAGACCATTTTGCACCCAAGGGGCTCCCGTTTACACAGTTTCCTCATATATTTGAGTATATTGAGGGATCCGTGAAAACTGACAAAAATAGGACACGATCCATTTGTTGACAGTCCATGGAAACACAGTCCAAAAAATTAGTCATGTGAATAGCCCCTATTCACATGCTAAGAAGTTAATGCAGCCATGTGATGGCCATTAAAAAAAATGTGGCGTGCGTATAGGGTAACTTAGGCTGCCGTCAGACAGTGTGGCTCAGATGTACTTGCCTATCTAGCATTTCAAGTAAGCTTTGCTCAAATGTAATGACTTGCATAGAATTTAAAGGGGTATTCCCATGAACATAATCATATCTATATTTGTAAATAACTAAAAGTTAAACATTTTTGCAAATATAAGTAGTTAAAAATTCTGCAGTATTTTAAAGATTTTCTCTATCCATCTTAGTGGTGACAGTCTGTTGTCTTGATCGGTTGCCAATGGATACGACCACAAATGCAGAAACTTTCTATGGTCTGGGACGTGTTAGGAACCCAGAAATGATTTTCTTATTGTAGCTGGGTTATCAGGCAGGGACACTACATGTATCTGAAGATATCCCGGCCACAATAAGGAAATCATGGCTGATTTTCTGACCTTAGAAAGTTCCTGCATTCATGGTCGTATCCACTGGCAACCGATCAAGACAACAGCTTGCGACTACAAGATAGAGAAAATTTTTAACACTCTGCAAAATGTTTCATTACTTAGATTTGTATTTTAACTATCTACAAATTTAAAAACGATCGTGGTCATGGGAATACCCCTTTAAGACAACTACTTGACATTAGCTTTATTTAACGACTAGGAGTCAGTATGTCGGGTATACTTACTTTTACATGACCATTTAATGCAGATGCTACCTTCTTGCATTCTGAGTGAATTCCATTCATATGGACATCAACTGGGGTCAGTCCAGGTGGTGGGGATGGGGTATTTTGACCATAGTTGGGAACCCCAGATAGGAGAAAGCTAGTTAACGTGGCTTGTGCAGCAGATGGCACCATCATATGCGGTATAGCAGAAAACCCTTGATGCAACAAAAACAAAGCATGACAAAAATTGACAACTGCTATTACTACAGTATAAGAAAGTTAACACATTTCTTATAAAATGACCATCAACATGTGCTTGTCATAGGTCTTCCTTGTTTCTAGCATCTTGGAAGAGTCTCCCTTTTCACTGGAAAAATCTTTCCGGCAACAACAAAATATTTGTGCATATCCTTTTAGTAAGACTGTCTCCGTAAGGAAACAATATGGGCTGAAATCTATAGCCAGCTTTGACTGTGTGTGTGAGCAGTATTCTTTTTGCTCCGCTGCCACTGAAAAAAAAAAATGGGCAAGAATAAAACAGGACGGCGACTGTAAATAGATTTTTTATGACTTCATGATACAAATTTAGAAAAGCAGGCGTCACCCATTGTCTGCAATAAAAGGCCCACAAAAAAAGTATACTAGTATTCTTGGACTGAGTTGCAATACTAAAAACAGCCCATAGAGAAAGGCCAAAAAAATTCAAAATAAACACCCTTTTTGATTTTTTTTTTTCCCTATTTTCAGTTTATTTTACAGACTTTTACACAGGAATGGTAGTTCACAGTAAAATGCATCAAAAAACAAAAGAACAGATTACACGTGCGGCCCTTTTTGATTCTAAAAAGTAGTACCCCTTTAATTAACCTCTTATTTAAGGGGCAAAAAAGAAAAACAAGCAGTAAAAGTGGAGCCACACAGTAACACAGTCTTATGTTCCCAAGAACAGCCCATTCTGTTTCAGACCGTTTTCTCTTGTTTTCATAGTAAACTAGATTCCAAGCTTTTTTGGCAATTCTAGGTCATTTTCCATTCTAAAGACAATGTTGGTCAGGAAAAAAATAAAAATAAAATCTTTCCCAGGATGGATTAGAACTGCAACCGGTAATTATGTCTAATGGCACCGAGGCAGGTTATAATGGAAAGTATATAACTGCAGGAATTTGTCAGAAGTAACAAAAAACAGGTCAAACATTCTGCCCGGATTAATCTGCAATTTATTTTGGTTAGGATTTGTGGGTTAAGTAAAGAGAACTTGAAAAGAAAAATCTTCACTTTTGCCCGATTATAATTTTACAATTTTTTTGGCAATAATGTCATTTTTCTTAAGGTTTTGGATTTCAAGGAGTCAGTAGGAGTGTAAAAAAGGCATTTTATGTGGAAACGATCAACAGATCGTATCTTACAAATGTAATACTACTCCTAGTGATCATACAGGTCCTAGACAAAACTAACCAAAAAGCTGGATTTGGGTATTCTGCTTCTTACCCTTGAGGGTTTTATTTGGAGAGGAAGGGATTAGATTAAACACTTTAAGGCTATGTTTTATAAAACCATCCAAAAACACAAATCGTTTTGTGTAAGGATTCTAGGTTTTAATTATTATTATTATTTTTTTTTTTTTTTTTATTAGCGGCAAGAGGTTTTTTTTTTTTTTTTTTTTTTTTTTGCTATAACCTGTAGGTGCCACAGCAGCAACACATTTAACCTATGAACAAAATGGCCCATGATAAGGATTAAGCTTTAGAAAGAAAGAAAATAAATACTCCTCCTATCAGTCATATCTTATTTCAACAAATAGGGATCCAATGGTGCAGTTGTACTAGTGATATTTTTGACTTTTTTGTACAAATTTAGCACTTGAAAGAATTTCAGTCACCTGCAGCGTTGGTGGTGTTCGCTAGTGAAGTGGCCCACAGTGTTGGACTTGGTGCAGCAGAACTGGGGCTGTGTAGAGGACTGACTGAACTGTTTAGGGCGTTCAGCAGAGTATTTTGGGCTGTAGAAGAATTAATAGATAGAGCGTTGGGGCCCAAGAGACCTGTAGAAGAAGCAAAAAACAAACATGATGTTAAAGAGGAAGGGTAGGAAATTTTCTGTCTATGTTAAGAAACTTCACTGAGGTCTGAACTTTTCAGTGTAATGTGGAAATCTCTCATCATTACATTTATCTGATATTAAATCGGTTCTCTGGGGTTCAGTTTATTGAGCGAAGCACAGTGTGTTCTCCTATTCTCCATGAAAATGAGCACTTATGCAAATAGCTTGTACAAGTACAGTTTAAAAGGGGTTGTCCAGGACACAAATTAAGACTGAAGGACATGTAGTTAAATGAAAAAAAAAAAAACAACAGAAAAACAAAATCCCCTCTCAACCTCTTGCCACTCTGGCGCCAGTGATAATTTGCCATACATGCAGGCATCACTGTTGAGGCCAGTGAACTTCCGCAAAGGTTGGATGGCAAGTCATCACTGCAAGCCAGAAAGCAAAGTTCAGCAGGGACTGATGGAGTGGTAGGGGATTAAATAAGTGACAGCCATTGCTCTACACTAGCTACTGCACTTGTTTAGCTTCCTGTATCTACAAAGCCATTTACTCATGACGGTAACACTTAAGGGTTTTTAGTCTCTTTGCCAGAAGGCAAAAATGGATGGGTACATCTTGAAGTACAATATGCATTTAGTCACTGCACCAATCCCTTGCTGCTGATATTCTGATGATTCTAGGGTTCCTTCTGTATAGATCCTGATCCCTATCAATTTACATGAAATTACTGCTGGGCCAACCAACTGGTCAAAGTATTGACCCAACTCAGCCGGTGATTGGCTGAGCAGTATTTCCTGTGTCGATGGGGACCAGGAAGAAGAAACCATTGGGAGGCAGGGAAGCATGTGAACAACAGTGATGGGGAATCTGATGTAAGCAAGTCTACGTCTACCTTTTTTAAATTACTCTGCCCCCTTCCTATAAAAATTTATCCCGCTGGACATCACCTTTAATAAAAACAAAGCATAGCCAAGTGTATAACAGTATTTAAATCTATTGTAAAAAAAAACTAAAAAAACTTGCAACAAAAAATGGTAGCTTTTACTCACCTAATCCAGTAAGTCCCAAACCTGCTGTAAGAATATCAAGTCCATGATAAGGCATTGGACAAGATAATGTAGACTGGCTTGTGATGGCGACTCCACTGCTGTCAAGTCCAAGAAGGCACTTTCGGGCTTCATACATATTTAAGGCATTTCGTTCCACACTTTTTACAATCACTGACTGAAACAGAGAAATTTAAAAAATAATTCAATTGAAAAATCTCGTCCGCCAGAGTAAGAGAATGTGGTTTCTAATGAGACCTCCAGACGTCCAGCAATAACTTATGTAATTTCACCAAAAGTTGTAGTTCTAGACCAAGGTGCTAAAGAGGTATTGCATACTGCATAAGGGATAACCAAGCTCTGAGACTCCCACCAATCACAAGAACATGGTATCTAGTACCCCTAAATAAAGGGAATGGCTGGTCACGTATGTGCACTAACTCAATATACTTCTATGGGACTGCCAGAGATAGAGTACAGTGTCCAGTTACCTCCGGCAGCCCCATACAGAATGGCTGAAGCAGTAGTGGACTCCTTCCATTCTCACAAACAATGGGGTCCCCAGCAGTCAGACATTGACATAGATAAGGGGTAACGTAAATACCTAAAATATCCCCTTAATACAATAAAATTAATGCTAGAAACTCGACATAAAAGTTTACTACATATTTATTAGATGTCCATCATATCTGCTCATAACCTCCCAATTGTACAATCAAGAACCTGTATAAATAATACACTGATTCAGCACTATCTGGCATTCGTACACATTCCTTACACCCTAATAATTTCCTTAAGATTCCTTCAATTTACCAGGATTAGTTTCAAGTGCCAGATCATACAATTCAAGACTCAATATTACAGCCAACTCTTGATTACATGAAGGATGATCTCACAGACAGGAGTTGTGACTTCTGTATAAGCTCATGGCTAAGAATGTATTCAGTATTTGCAAGTAATGATACCTTGAGAAACTAAACAAGTGGCCAAGATCCCAGACCAGTAATGGAGATGGAAGCTGAACATATTTAAAAACAGGTGGTAAATTCCTTTAAGTCATCATTTTTGTATATAAAACTTACTTTACTTGGCTGCTTCGGCTTTGGTTTTATGCTGATGAATACATCTAACTGCTCCATGAGTTGAGTTATATACTGTGGCTCTACCTCAATCTCTTCTTTCATGTCAAACATCAGAACTAGTGGGAGACAGCCCTGTAAGAGAGACAAAAGTAAAAATATTATACTGTATATCCAGTCAATAAAATCAGCTTTATTAAAGTCAGTATACCCTATAAAAGCAAGACCATACCAAACTCCTCCTCTGAAGAGTCAATGGGGACTTTATATAAGAGAAGATGTCTCTCCTGACATGTCTGGTTAGAGATTATATTGCCCCCATATATATTAAAGGAGTTGGCCAGGATTTTTGAATTTAAGGATTATCCTAAA
This sequence comes from Leptodactylus fallax, assembly GCA_947044405.1. NCBI lineage: Eukaryota > Metazoa > Chordata > Amphibia > Anura > Leptodactylidae > Leptodactylus > Leptodactylus fallax. The sequence goes on along the minus strand of CAMRHE010000005.1, from coordinate 9,789,851 downwards.
GATAGGTCATAACTATTTGATGCCAGTATTGCAGCTCAGCTCTCACTGAAATACCGGCGGCTTGCCGCTACGTAGGCCATAAAGTCAACTGCTGCCACCTCCGTGCAGCGTATAGTATAGTACAGTTAATCTGTGTTAGCCACCCATCAGATATTTATGGTCCATACTAAAGATAGGCCAAAAATTTAATATTATAGCCCACCCCCTTTAATTCTATATTAATTCTGGGCCATTTATTTCATAACCTTACAGGGTGTCGTTTCCATATTATACCTGCCAGAAACTTAAGAATAAAGCGGTAACAGGATGTATCGAATTGGAGTAAAGTGTGTCTATACATTTGTCCCATCAGAGTTGTCAGTATCAAAATGTGTAGGGACTCAGCCCTTTATCCAGGAAAATGGCATCATGGTATGGAAGAACGGCACAACAGAGAGCTGTAGCTCAACATGCTGTAGTTATTTGACAAGGAATACAAGCATCTACTAAAATAGGCATGTCAGGATACGTGAGAGATCCTCTTTAAAGAGCGCAGTGCCACTGATAGGACTTACTATACCATATTTAAAGGCGCTAATTTTTACTAAAGAGTGGGCAAGTCAATTCTGATGGGACTTACACATTACATCAAGTCTACATGCACAGTATGAACCATAGCTTACCCAGTACTTTCAGCAGGGTTGGCAAAAGCTTTACAGATACCTACCATGAGATACTGTCTGGCCAGGCAGACTGACTCGATGGTGCCTTGGAGGTAGACTGTGGACTTCTTCAGAGGGTTATTGGGATCCGGGAAGTGGATCTGAGCACCAGTTCGTTGCATGATGTGTTTGATGTTGCCGCCGTTTCGGCCCATCATAAAGAGGTGATGTTGTGCAGCAATATCCAGTTGTGTGCTGACAGGTATAGCATTGGCAAGACTACCAGCAAGATGTTCCAGCAATAATGCAGTGCCTTCCTATCAAAGACAACATTGCAGACTGTGTCAAACTACTGTGCAAAGCAGACTCTGATGGTACAGGAGGAAAGAAAGAATATTTTTGAGAAACTTTTGAGAGAAAACAGAACAAGTAGAATGCAAATGCAGGCAATAAATGTAGCAAACAATTTCTGCAAGCATGAACACTGGTTAAATGTAATGTCAATGTATAGGTTAAATATGCTCAAATCTCATTTCTGTAGTAACTTTTCTTTGACCAAGTTTGAGGATGAGTTTTTGTATTTCTTTCTGTCCATGATGCCACCAGATTAGAACATTCAGCCTGCAAAACTCTGGCAGAACTACTCCTGAGTGAAGGACCTGTGGATTCTTAGTGATGATGCCATCACAGGTCCTTCAGCCTTCCTAGCGATGAAGACTACACTGACAATGCAAAGTTGGCTTTATCAGTGCAGTTTCTGTTCCAAAGCTGACAATGGCACAATCCAGTGCCTGACCAGCCCACGAGGCCAGCGAGTTGTTCCTCTAAAACACACAAACTCCAAGATTGATATTAACATTAAATCCAGAGATAATCCAGAGAAAAAAAGGTGTGTATGTACAGTATTTACAGATATAGGAATATTTATGACCGCTTACATTTGGAGCTTTTAGCCTTAAGATACGCCATATAAACAATGTGACCGAGTTCGAAATCTAGAATTCCATACAACACAGGAAGGGATTTCTACGTATTTGGAGAAATGCGAGCCTCAACATGTGTTACGTCTTTAGATAATTACATAGCTTAAGACCAGGTTGAAGTCCTCTGTAAACTATACAGTTTACATAGTATCTATGTTTTTACATAGTCCAAAGAACATAACTGCTGTATGTATTTATTGGATGAGAAGGCATTAAAAGCGTTTGTATTACTAACTTAGCTGGAAAAAAAAAGTGTATATAATCCAATGTGAATATTCACTGGAGACCTCCCAGTACTTCTGACGGAGGCTGAATTTGAGCAGGGGGGAAATGAATGAAGGAATTTCATATGAAGTAGGAGATGTGTCTGCATCTGGAATATATACAAGGTGTATGGCTAATCTGGAAACAAATGCTAGTAATGTGAAATGGCTGCAAACATTCCACAATATTAGTAAAATAATAAAATATTCATACTTTATCTTCAGTCATATTGTACACAATGAAAAGTATGGTCACTAAATTCATGGGGAAAAGGTCTGCACAGAACTTCTTCTTGAGATATATTTTGAGAAATGTGGTCTTTATACCAAGCGATTTGATACAGGAGGTAAAAAAAAAAAAAAAAAAAAAAAAAAATACAAAAAAATCACTACAATAAGGCTTATCTGTTAGGGTCAATCTGTTTACGGCAGAATTACAAGTTCTGCTCTGCAGTATAATTTAGGCTGTAACCCAGGACTAATACAGAAGTCACAAAATATATTCACAAAAATCTCTAAGATATTATCGTAGACATCAGTAACCACATTGCATTCATGAAATTCACTATCGATAACTTACCCTTAGGACAGGCTATCAATATCAGATAGGTGAATTCAAGTCTTGGATCCCAGCTGATACGGTTTAAAGGAGCTGCAGAACCCAAAGCGGGTGTTTACACTGTTCCATACACCTGCATGCTGTCAACCTAGCGGTGATGCAGGATATTACGTTTTTACCCAATTCTATTGAATTTGAAAAAGCTGTAATACACTGCAGGGTTGTTACTAAGTCAGAGGAATGCAGGTAGACAGACCCTTGTAAACAATGGTGAGGTTGCAGCTCTCACCTGAGTGCCACTGCCCCTTTAAACAACTGTTCGGCATAGGTGCCAAGGGTTGGACCTCACCAGTATAATACTGATGGCCCTTAGGGAAATATTGAGCGTGCATGTAAGTTTACAACGTTGCTATGTTCTGAGTCCTTCTGAATCTGTCTGAAAAAGCCTAAACTGCAATATGAACTTTACTTCACTCCATTAAAATAGTATGTCCCTGGAAAAGATCTACCAGATGCAGGTTCCATTTTAAACAGCACATTAACATGAGAGGATCTAGGACCCTGTGAATGCCAGGAAAGTCATTTCATGAACGCTCCGATGCCTTGTGTAGGGTTTAGCTATTGGAACAAGAGCAAGCATCAGTACATGACACTGAAATGAACTCTCCCTATGGTTTGCACAAATTCAGGATGAACTGTTTAACAGCTGGAAAAACATACAATAAGCGCGGGCGCAGAATGAACCTGGTTGATTCATAGAAAAGCCTTGGGGGTAAAAAGCTTTATGACAAATGGCTAGTAGAGAATTACCTTGACAGCACTGGTGTTATTCTGAGACCCTCTCACAATCACAGTAGCACCGTATACTCTTGAGCGCTGCTTGAAAGAAACGGTTATGTTGTAGGTTTGGGAGATGTGCTGGATTGTGGGAGAGTTTGGATCTGGAATAGGCTGCAGAATACCCGCTATGGGCAAGTCAAACATTAACACCAATGGCAGTAGTTCCTGTAGGAGAGAAAAATATTTAATATTGTATATATATATATATATATATATATATATATATATATATATATATATATATATAACATATATACACACACACACAAATGCGTTCTTATAGTGGAATCCACCCTGTGAAGGCTAGACTCATATCTGCTCTCGTTACAAAAAATAAAAAATAAAAATATATTGGTGCCTTAGCGATCCCAATGGCTATATTGGGGTCCATTAGGCTTCCATAATTTTACCAGGAAAAACTGCATACTATAGTAATTTGTCTGACTTTTTTATGGGTATGAGCCTAGCCTTAGAGGTAGGGTCTAAAGAATATTGATAAAGTATACAGAAAGGTGTATAAAAACAAAAGTGTTACACTAATAAAATTCACCAGTATATTTGTCAATGCTTCGGAAAAGCCCAATGACATACATCATCTTCTATGCGCTATCAACCTAAGCATTTTGATTATACAAAAAAACCGTTCAGTCATTCCAAAGATATAAGTCCTTTCAGTGTTGATGGAAATTAGACTCTACTAGCCGAGTGGGTAGTAACACTGGTTTTTCTGTGGGCGGGGTCTGTGCGCTGTAGGTCATGTTACCACCTACTTAGCTAATACACCTCAATTTACAGCTATGCTAAAAGGGCCTATAACTTTGGAATGGCTGAACAGTTTTGAATAAACAAAAACCCCCAAAATGCTCAGGGTGACTGCGCCAGATGACGTAGGCCATTGGGCTTTTCACACCTGGTCATAGATCCTCTAAGTTCATCACAGCTTTAGATATACAAGTCGCTCTTAAGGGGGCGGACATTTTTCTTGATCTCGTTCCACTAACTATCTTAATTTTTCTTGTCTGTATTTGGTGCATAACTAAGATTGGTCCTGTAGTAAGCACAATAAAATGTCTTTAGTTTATTATGCAGGGAACGTGATGCAGACTTGGGTTCCTTATATATACACAAGGTTAATTCAGCATCAAGCTTCCGCAGGATACAAGCTTGTAGATCTGACAAAAGGCTAGAATGTAATGTATCTGACCCCCTTGACAAAGTATATCTCCAACAGGGCCCAATGATGGATGCCATAGAAGAGTCCGTCACCCATGGGGTCCCATAGGGTATATGTTTTTTTTGCAGAGGTTCTTTGTATACGAAACTGCTTTACTATAACTGCAAAGTAAAGATGGGTAGTAAGGAAAATACTGGTAATCGAAATATACAAAAGATTGTATAAAATATTAATAAAATACCATGTGCAGTTCCATTCCTTAATGACTATATGAATGACTGGAGCGGTGTACAAGACATATCCAAGGAATTTTACATGAGACATAAATGCCAGATCTAAAGCAAATAATCTTTCAATACTTTTGCCTGTGTGTACTTTAGCAGTCATCAGGCGATCAGTAATACATGATGAATGGGATAACTACATGCAGAAAGCTGGTTTAGTCTGGGCTATAGAAAGTCTCAAACACTGATGAGTTGGAAACCACAATGCAATGGAGGAAATTTGAAATATGTCACTTAAACAGCCAAACCATTTTAGAGGAAGGTTTTTTTTTTTTTTCTTTTTCCAACACAGCACAATGGTATTAACCTAGCCAAAAAACCATCAAATACTCTAATCAGATGTTATAGGGCATCAATGCAATGAACCAGGACGCTCTGCTTCAAGTCAGACTACTGGAAAATCTAATAAGGAATGGAAATGCCAGGACAAAATTCAAAAAACAATGTAAAAATGTGTAGTTAAGATGGATCTTAAGATTCACAAATTGTGATAACTATAGTAGTGGAATAAGTAGGAACTACAATAGAAAGAGTTGCACCATATAGAACGGGAGTTGAGATCTAGGTAAATTTCTATGCAGTCTATAGGATATATAGACTATAAAACTGCAGAAAATAAGTCCTATAGTGCCACATACACACACGGCAGCTTATCCTGAAAAGTCAAATGAAATGATAGGTACGCTATAAGGTTAAGTGGGTGATCCCCCAGAGCATATAAAGGGGTTCATGTGAACACAGTCAACACTTCATACCAGATGAGGAGTCTGCGGAGGGAATCTGCACTCCATCCCAACTTTACCAGTAGAACAACTGATGGCCCTTTAGTTAAGCAACTTATTAATGGTATAACATCTAGAGCATGGTGAGGTGGCAGATGTACATTAAAGCAAAGAAAGAATGTGATACATCAATTAATAGAAAAGCAGAAACTTACTCGTATTCTTACTCTTGCAGACTCTACTCCAGCAGGCTGCCCAGCAATAGACACCTGAAATGAAAAAATACAACTGTTACTTATCTTTTTCTTAAGTCATCTTATCTCGCCTCTACTCCCCCAAAAAATCTCCATGCAGCTTCATTCATTCATAACTCCCCTGCAAGAAGCCCTGTCATAGTCTGCCCTTTCTGCTTTAACAGAACGGAGGTAGTAATCTAAACAGTCTTTCCCAATCTCATATAGCTTCTTAAAGGAAATGCATAATCCAAGTTTTAAATGTTAAACATTTAAGACATTTTAAAAATAAAATCCTGCGTTTTCCACAATGACCACTAAGCCTAATAATAAGCTGACAATTCCGGTTCTGTACATTATTCTGTTTACTTCTTAATAGTCACCTTATCGCTCGCAGGATTACAATAAGATCTTGTCTATTTTATAGATTCCACCACAAAGGGTAATTGCCACATCTTATCTATTCCCCCTCTCCGCTCATTATAGAGCAGGTCTAGAAAAAATCTGCCATAGAAGTCAATGAGTCATCTCCAAACTATTGTATCTATGGTACTTGTGGCTGCTGTAAAGCACCTTTACTATGGTGGGTTAACAGCAGCTCAGGTAAAATGGCTGCTCAGTAAACATGCATATGGAATATACAACTAAAAATCTACAAATCAAAAAATATACATAAAACTGCAATACGTTACAGTCTTTCACTGTGTGTCACTACTTTTTAAAAGTAAAAAATAAGCAACACATTCACTTTAAGGCTGCAGTCACAGATTTGTTTAGCCAAAGCCAAGAAACATCCTAGAGGAAAAAAAAAAAAAAAAAAAAAAAAAGAATAGAGAGCAAAAAGAATAAAGCTGCATGTGTGATTTCAGCCTTAAGGAAATCCACAATTAATGACTTATTGGGTTACTTGAGGACTAGAACAAACCTTGACCTAGATATCCAAATCCTTTGGCATGCCATATTCACAAAAAGCAACAAAACTATAAAATTACAGATAAAGTTATATTAACCCCAGTCCTCTGCTAAATGATAAATATACGGTATATCATTCTTAAGGGAGCCCCATTCCTGGAAGGACCATATATGAATCACATGGACCACATATGTTCAATATAAAAACACAAGGATATAAACTAATCTAGTCTAGTGTCCTGGGAACTTCTCCGTCTGGTCATATGATGTCACTGCTGACTCACTGGTGTCTTTCCATTCCAGCAGTGAGGATACAACCACCATTGCTGAGTGTAGACCTTGGGATGAGAAAGAAGCAGTAATGGGGCCACACCGTGTTCTGTCCTCTCTCACACATGGGAGAAGTTATTTTCAATATAACTCAAGAAATAAAGCAACCAAAATGTTATGTCTGCAATCAGTGGGAAATCTTCTGTTTGATGTCATGGCGAGTTCAGACTCCCAGTCTGTATAACACAAAGTCTAAACCGTTTCTCAAGCCGTGCAACACAACTATTAATCTGTGGTTACATATACATGTTACAAATGTCTGTGGCTATGAAGCACGGTAAACTATAGTACAACCAGAAGACTACTGGCAAAACGTTACCACAATTGTGGAAAACATTCCTTGAATTCATCTGTCTGAAACGAGAAATGTTGATGCAAAATACGTAGAATTAGACTTCAGTTAACACTTTGCACAAGCTTTAAGAGAAATATATGATTTATGTAAAATATATATTACAAATATATATTTTATTATTTTTTACAAATTAAACCTAGTTATAGATCCATACACGCTTCTTCTAACTTGTTTTTATTTTCTAATTGCAGTTTTTTAATTCTATTTTCTGTACTGTTTATGTGAGCAGCCATCGTGACTGAGCTGCTGTTTGCAGAGTTTAGAGATAGGCTTTATGGACCTAAGATACAACTGATCGATGATGTTCCTTCACATTTATGGGAGAGTTTTCTAGACCAGCTCTGTGACCTGTGCAGATGTCATTATGCAGGGAGGGTGGATACGATGAGGTGTGACCAATCCCTATTGTGAAGGTTGTATTTATCTATATATAGAGGGGATACCGGTATCTCATTGTAATCCTGCCTATGAGGATAATGAGATTACTGCTACATAGAAAGAAAACATTATCACACTATTATTAGGCTTAATGGTCAGGGTGAACACTGCATGAATGATTTTTTTCATATCACCAAAAATTCTTAAACAGTCATTTCATCTAACTTACCTCATAGCGATTTGATCCTTTGATGGTGATCAAATGAGCTATCCTAACTAAACTGATGTTTTTGTGCTGCAAAATTGCAAAAGTGCTGGCTATTAGGTGTCTCCCTTCCTACTTCAGAACCTATTCCTTTCCTCCATTCAAAGTCAGCCACAGTATGCTGGCTTTATCTGCAGTCACAGCTATCCTGTCTGTCAAAGTCACTCCAGTACAGCGTCCATGGCTTCACATGTGTGGTGACTCAGATAACGTATCAGATATATGTGCATGTACCTCCACATTGCATGTACAGAACACAGGATAGTTGTGGTTGCAGATAACTACCCTATTCGGTCTCTGCCTTTGAATGGTGGGCAGTAGAGCATGAATAGAGGAGATACTGTGCTTCCTATAGGCCAATGCATATGTAATGTAGGTTGGGAAAGCAGGGACTGGAAATCCAAGCACTAAAAAAAGAGGAATGAGTAACAGGACTGAGCAGTACAGTATATACATGTGAATAAGAAATTAAGAAGTTAGCCCAGGTAGAAAGAGAGGTTTTGTTAAAAAAAACAAAAAACAATAAAAAAAAAAAAATTGTACCTGGTTACTTTTCTCTGCTTGATTGTTTCGATTGGAATCAGGAAAGTGTATGTGGCAACCAGTTTCCTCCATTACCTTCTTGATGTTGTTGCCACCTTTACCGATGACATGTGAATGCTCAGTATGGGAGACGTCCATTTTTAAAGTAACTCTATTACTCTAAAAGAAAACAAAAAACAGCAAAAAAATAAAACATCAACTATTTTTGGTAATATTCTACAGGAACATTAATGGTCTAACGTGTTGACAGGTTTAACCTCAATATAAATAGTGTCGTAGATTGACTAGGGGTTAATGCGGACTACTTCTCTAAGCTCATTCAGGAACTATCCAATACACCTTCTGGTTTATGGTAGAAAACCTGTTAAATGGCATTACCAGTGGTTTTTCTAGGATAGTAATGATGAATGGGGAACTCAAAGATGGCTTACATAAGAAAATGGGCTAAAGTAAATTCCTTGGGGGATAAGATGATGACTACAATTCAGAATCAAGAGGAGATCCTTTATGTAATAGAGAGCAGTAACAAAGAACAGCTCTCATTGCCTGTATAAAGCAGAAAAGGACAGGTCCCCCAATCAAATAATTAGAATGTGCATGGTGTAATGCTAACCTTTCCCAGTGGGGGAGCTGCAGAGAAACGGAATACTTACTGACAGTTTCCACACAAATTACAGCCAATTGCTGGGGAATCCAGCAAGAGGATACCTTGAAATCTGGTTTATATAATGGGACAAGTAGGCATTGTCCAATGCAGAGAACCACTTTAACACCCACTATGCAGCTGCTTTTGGACTGTTGTCTTTTGGGACCAAACATATTGACCTCAATACGAACAGCTCAATTAAAGCTATAAATTATATACACACCCATCTACAGATGTGGCAAACTTTAACTTGGCACTGAATTTATTGCAGCGTGGTAACAGAACCCAACAAAAAAAAAAAAAAAAAAAGAAAGAACATTCACAGAAAGAACCATGTTTAACGTTCTGTACCACAGTACAGTTAATGTATTGTGTGTCAAGTTAAACTTTGCTATACCTAGAGCTATAAAGTTAAATGGCGCCAGATAGCTTCATTATAGATTAGTTATAGCCGCTGCTTCATTCACAGATGTTTATGTATACAGAAGCATATCAGGAAAGGATCCAGAAACTAGATTTAAGAGGAGACTTGGCAAAAGCAGAAGATGGCGTTATCAAATATGCAGCTGGAATACCTGGTTGCAAAATGTTGAACAGAACAAATCAACAATCCAGCCAAAATTCCCAGAAAAAAAAAAAATATATATCACAGACTTGCCTGAAAGTAAACTCCCAGGTATCAAAACAATAACTGGCCGAGGCACATTAATGCTCCCCTTAAACGTTCCTAACATGTAATGATACAAGCTACGTTTAAGCAAATTTGTATCTAACATTAAAAGGGAGTCTGTCACCGAAACCCGGCATATCAACCAATCCACACAGGGTCATCTGAATCAAATGGCATTTCAGTGCCTGTGTTGCTAAGATATCACCGCTTTAGTCGACATGCAAATAAGCTTGTTGGAACAGTGAGGGCATTGTTGCTTACCTCTTTTGAGCAACAGCAACAACCTCATTGGGCCACAGAGTACATTTGCCTATTGACAAAGACTATATCTTTGCAACGGAGACACTGACTCACAAGGGGTAAAGTTAGGGTCACCTGAATCAATCTGAGGGGCTGGGTTGATATGCTTTATTCCTTTCCCTTCCATCCACATATTTATATGTCCTCCCAGGGTGGCACTTTTGTAGCAGAGGACGTATCTAATACGTCCTTACTACTAATGCTGATATCTCAAGATCGGTTAGGGCTATGAAGATGATCTTGGATTCATTTTAAAGATGAGATCTTTAAAATGATACCAAGATCATGATGATAGCCCTTACAGATCCAGAACGATTCGCTGGTGAAAACGCTGTTCGGCATGCAGATCCCAATGCAGATCTCAATACCCCTCTAAAACATAACCAGGCAGTTCATTGGCGCTGTGACCCAGACGTTTACCATCGTCCAGGTCGCAGCACAAAAGAGTTACACCAAACACTTACACAACACATACCCAAAGTCAGCAATAAAGTTTACAATTGACCCTGTCTATACCTTTTTAGAGTAAAATACACCTCTCTAGCTATATCCATTACACTCTAAAATAGCAGCAATAACGATCATCACTAGAGATGAACGTATAAATTATAGAAAATTATAGGTTTATGTAAACTAATTTGCATGCACAAAATTGGTTGGCGCATTTCTGCAATTCTGGCATTTCTTTAAACACCTGTAAATATAAATATATATATATATATATATATATATATATATATATATAAAGTGTAGTATGTCTGAATGCCTCACATCTTGCAGTTTTTTGGAAAGTACATTTTGTTTGCAGAAAGTAACTGCTTGAGCATAAACTTTAGTGGCAAATTTGAATTTTTGTGCAATTTTTGCTTGTAATCTCTGATTGCTGCAAAGTTGCATGAAGGTGGTTGTATATAAAGTATTAAGTTGTGTTTTTATATATGGTATGCTGTGCGATCTCAAAAAAGTTAGATTTTGGTATCACAGTCTGCTATGTGCAGTATAGATTTTTAACATATTAGTGAACAGTAAAATACTGCTCATCTCTGTATCAGTGGTTTTGAGAATAAGAGCTCTTCTTATAGTTGATGTTTGTGGTATATATAAATTGTGTACACCGTGATCTATTATTTTAAGTGCATTTTGCATGTGAATGTATGATTGAATAGGAGTTTTAGGTGAAAATATATGTTTTAGTGCATTTTTTTCACAAAATTATTTGTGTTTGTCACAAAGAGGCATGAAGGTGGACATGGCTATTGATAACCCATTGATATATATATAGGGTTTAGGGGTACACTTGCTTTTCACACTGTGTAATCCCTACATTTTATAGGATGATACTTTAACATTTCCAGCTTCAAAGCTGATTTTTGTTCCTTCTAGTTCTGGTCATTTAATGAAGATATGTGTAGGCTGTTGTAGGCCTTAGTAACATGAATGAACTCTGCAAATGTTAAACTTTTTTTTTTAGAAGGTTTGGTACATATAACTGTTTGGTTTCCACTTTTAGCAACTAATATACATTTGCAATTTTTTTTATTTTTTTTAAGAAAACATACACTTTAAATCACAATTGCATGAAGGTGCCTGTTTGTATACAGTACCAAGTATCATTTTGACAATGCAGCAGGTGCCTACTTTAAGAAAATATATAGTTATGGAGGTATGATTTTTTTTTATGTTGCAATTTTTATTTGTCCATCTCAATACTGTGAAAATTGCTCGGGCTACCAGAGGTGCAAAATATCGAGAGACCTCTGGCAGTGAAAGGGTTAAATGGAATCTGTCAATTTGATTTAACCCCACAATCCACCATTATTACCATACAGTGCATCACATGCATTGTACAATTGTGTCCTTATAATGCCCATCTGAAAAGTCCACCATGGAAATCTCTTCATTATATTGATCAACGATATCCAAACAGATTAGAACAAAGAGATATTCCCAATGAGATACATCCAGCGCCACATGACATTTTGGAGGGACATGCCCTTCCTCATTTGCGGATCTCAATACATGTAAATGAACCTTTTGAAGACACAAGCTGACCCTACAGCCTCTGTATTCCTATACCCTAATAAAAGTACTTCCAATTCCAAGCAGTCAAATTATTTTAAATCTGATTTACCTTCGTGTCTAATACCGACATTATCCTTTCCTTGGCTTCCTTCACATTTTCTTTCTTGCCAGATACTTTTATATGTGGGTCTGCAAAGAAAAGATAAGTGCATTATTAGATTTGGAGTTTGGGGGGGGGGGGGGAATTTTTTGTCATGTACAAAACACAAAAAAACTAAAAATCATATATATATATATATATATATATATATATATATATATATGTGCAACTGATTGAAGAAATGGTAACATATGCTTAGACATTGGAAAAATTAAATGTTAGAACTTTAAAGCCAAAACGCAAGGAATCTACTGAGTTTTATAAGATTGCAATAACAATAACCATTATAGATAAAACCATGTTTCCATCGTAAAAGGGATTAGAATCTTATCCGTAAAGCCAAAAAAACTAAAAATCACACAAGATACCATATTTTCCAAAGGATTGGAAAATGGGCCACAACAAAAATGTTTTTTGTAGAAATAACCTCAAATTTTTAAACTGTGAAAAATAAAATGACAGAAAAAGAAAAAAAAAACCTGGACTACACTGCACTAGTAAAAACCATGTTTATTGGTATTCAAAGTGTAATATTTTTATGTTACCCATGAATAAAAAAAAAATAAAAAAAATCTGTAAGTGTGATTCATTAAGATTTCAGGATATGACACTATGAAGATAAACTATTTGTACTTTTTAAAAGCAATTCAAGTGTTCAATTAGGAGAAATAATGTTTGGTGGAACCATAAAAGAGCTCCCACTGAGGAGCTTTATTGTATTGCAATATAACTCTAAAAAGATAAGAACGAATAAAGACAGATTTCAGACTCTAGATACATCTTTATTTTGCTCAGGCAATTTTGCCCATTTTTTTCCCACTCTGTACTGTCTTGGGTATGTACTAGAGAAGAAGCTGTTCAAGAGCAGTGCTCTCTCACCTGGTCTGGTGTTACTTTATTCAATATGGCAGTACAGTTCACAGTAAGTAATTACTGTATATTATTTCATGGGGAATAAGTGTATTTACAAAAACGGACATGTCAGGAAAGGTCTACTACATCTTTTTTAATACTTATTTCCTGCTTCGCTGAAGACACTCAAGTTGAAGACCATGGAGCCTATCTTCCTGTTGACCACTGTTTAGCTTCCCCTAATAAAATGACAGTTCTGAATGTTTAAAAGGAATCAAAAATGAGGTTTAGTTAGAAAAAAAAAATATCGGAGATCACAGTGTTCACAACATTTTTGTTTTGTTCTAAAACTATGAGCAGCAATTCGGATGTCAGCCATGAGGTCTCTGCCAGTATGATCTGGTTAACTTCAGCGAGACCTGAATTTCCAGCCTTAGGGTGGAGATAGGCTTTAATTTTCTGGATAATTTGATTTCTTGTATCCAGATGCAATAATCCATCATCATATCCGCCCTGCAGATGATAGACTATCCAAATTGAGCTATATGAAAAAGTTACCAATTTACTCTTCTAAGGCTGTTCTACTTTGGTCTTTGCAATACTGTTTAATTTTTGTATGCTCAAATTTGTATTGATGTAATACCAACAGCCGACGTATTGGAGTATGGAGCCTTGTCTACTTCACAAACAAAAATACGGGAAGGTGGGGCAAATCTGGAGCAGACTAATGTGTAAAAGATTCCAAGACGACTAAAAATGAATAAAATAAATTAGTTGTGCATACCAAGTTCTACTACACAGAGCTGAGCCGTAAAATGGCATAAAGAGTAATAGACTAGAATGAAGCCTCCGTTCAGGACATTCTGGTAATGAAAAGCAGAAGCGGAATTTTTAAATGCCAAGATCTTATAGTATGAATTATTCATAAATTCAGCTTAAAACACAGGTTTATGTAGCTGGCCATTTGAAGTAATTTAGTCTAGTAGGTATTGGGAACCTGTACAAAGCGACATGCTATTTCCACTTGAGTTTCAAATTCTTAGATCCCATTTGCCAGGCAACGCTTACAAGAATGTATAGACATTTCGCACATGTCGGTGAAAGATTCAAAGACTTGAATAAAGTTAAATCACTTAAGACGTCAAAAACACAAGAAATATTTGTAAGAACTTAGAAACTTGCCACATGTGTTTCATTTCAAGGAATATATTTAGAGAGTTAAATGTCAGGTAATATGCATGGCATAAATAATACATATACCTATGGAAAATGATCATGATTAGACTGACATTTCAGATTTCACAATTAGGATCTTTTCATGGTAAATAATATTTACATAAAAGCTGTAACATTCCCCCCAAAAAATTGCAGAATTAATTGGCAAGCTAAAGTTTAGAAAATATATTCAGAAGAGAATACATAGAAGTGACAATATAAATGTAATATATATATTACACTCACACACACATATACACAGTTAGGTCCATATATATTTGGACACGGACACAAATTTTGTTTTGTTTTGTTTTTTTTACCTGTTTACTGAAACATATTCAAGCTATAGTTATATAAATCGATATTGATATAGTCCAGACTTTCAGCTTTCATTTGAGGATATCCACATTAAAATTATTGATGATGTGACACAGGACAGAAGCAGCCGGATGAATTCTGAGGTATTCAGAGACATACTGTGTGCTCAAATTCAGCCAAACTGAT